>JAULAV010007618.1:0-10000 GCA_030789695.1 Scilla litardierei | reverse complement strand
TGGGGCAGGCGAGATGTTCCGCACCGTCTTCCGAGCTGCTCCCGTCCCACGCCGAGCCGCTCCTTGAACTGCTCCCCGAACTGCTCCTCGAACCGCTCCGCATCCCGAGGCGATCAATCCCATGTCGCCGAGCCAACCACGCGCGGAAGAAAGTTTCACGCGAGTGAAACCTTCGCCTAGATTTCGGATCTGAATCCGAACTCCGTTGCGGCTTTGCTAGAGCCCTCAAGAGTAAGGCAGAAATTTATAGGGAGATAGAGAATATTATTTTAGCCTAGATCCGAGCGTGCTCCAACATTTACGAGAGCCGCTCAGATCTAGAGCTTGGGACGAGTTTTGAGGAGGAGAGCAGACCCCTATTTATATAGGCGGCGGACTCTCCCCTTTACTCAATATCCGATGTGGGACTAAAATAGAGGTTAATCAAATTCAATTTAGTTTGCACTTCACAAAGTACAAACTTCTGTGAATTTTAACTCCCTCACCGTTGAACTTCAGGATTGATACAACCTATCAATTCGAAGGGTGTTCAACGGTGAACGCATAGGAAAAAACCGTTCGTCAATCGGAGTTCGTTTGACCCTCCAATTGATTGTCCAAAGATCAACCCAAGGCTAGTTTTTCACAAAAACTGAGCCGTCAAACAATTCTGCACAATAAGGGTTCAAAACCCTAGAGCTGGGGCCCACAAGTGGGCCCCACGCGTTCAGCGTGCGCAGAAACCCACCTGGGCAAGGCCCAGGCCGCGCCTGGGCTTGCCCAGGCGCTGGGCAAGGCCCGCCTGGGCTTGCCCAGGTGGCCTGGGCAAGCCCAGGCCCGCGCCTGGGCCTTGCCCAGGCGCTGGGCAATGCCCAGGCCCCGCCTGGGCCTTGCCCAGGCCCCGCCTGGGCCTTGCCCAGGCCCCGCCTGGGCCAAGGCCCAGGCCCGCCTGGGCCACTCCCAGGCCCGCGCCTGGGCCTTGCCCAGGCGCTGGGTAAGCCCAGGCCGTGCCTGGGCCATGCCCAGGCCTGTGCCTGGGTTAGCCCAGGCCTGTGCCTGGGTTTACTGTATCTGTTGGGCCTGGCCAGCAGTCCAGACCCAGTCTGGCCTGATCTTGTCTTTTGGGCTGTTTTGGGCATAACTTTGGTATTTGGTGTCCGATTTGGACGCCGTTCGAACCTGGGTCTAGACCGGGACATTCCCGTCTTACCCGTGAACTTTTCCTTGCGTTTATTTTATTAAATATTGTATTAAACAATTTAATACACATTTAATCGCTTTTGCATCAAATGCAAAATAGTCCCTATCTAAGCTTAAAATATCATTTGCATCAAATACAAATGATCTGAGGGCATATATCCCTACATCTCCCACTTGCACTCAGGATCATTTATTCCGAATGCTGGAGATTATTGCAAACATCTTTTGCAATATTTTATCCCTTGCATCAAATGCAAATTATTCTCCCTAACTTATTTCTACCTATTACTAGACGAAAGATCGCACTCTGTGTGAGACCCTACAGCCTGACCCTTACAACAAGTTGGGCTCGAAGCCCTATACGGCAGTGACCACGAGCAGTGGCTGCCGTCCCTGCTTCAGGAATCATCATTATGTGGTTAACTCATTGACATGAGTATTGTCGGGACCACCCTGACTGTTTCTGTGATGAATTCCGCAGTTATAGTCTCTTCGTCTATACTATGTCGTGTAGATCAAGTCTAGGGTACGGTTAAACTGTCAACCCTAATAACTTGACTCCGGTTAGTTTCTATCAATCTTTAGTCAAATCATGTTGGACTTGTTCCAACATACTCTGGCCAGAGTTTTTACCAAAGATCGAACTAACCCTACGACACTAACTCCCATTGACCGGGAGAGACGAATCCTCTCTTGGTCATTACTTTCCTCATACGCTTCAAGTGTCACCCAATCAAAGACCTTTCGACGCGGCTTCCCCCGAAGCTAGGTCATTTGATCTAAGTGGCACCGTTCACGCACAGGTTCGTCAAAATGACCTCAAGTCAAAAGACCAACTAGCCTATCATCACTCAGAGTCATCATTGACAGATTGGTCAATATAACCATATGATAACTCTTGTGGATCGTTCAGTGAACTCATTCTCTAATGAGCACCTGTGTCTTGTCAACGACTTCGCCAAGTCAAGCGATCATGAGATCATCGCCACCGCTATACGGTGAAGACTAAGACACAATGGTCTGTCCGATGTTTCGATATCCTAGTCTCGAAACATCTACGACCACGAACCCTTTTTAGACTTATGCTATAGACGGTCAAACATTTCTCCATGATCGAGATACTCATCTCGATACCTGTTTGACCTTGCATAAAGTCTCAGAACTTTACCTAAGTTAATATCTAATGTTAACTACATTATAACATAACTTAGATAAATTATTACCAAACAGCTTATTGTTATTTCAAACAAGATGTTTGTGCTATGCACACATGAAAATAGATAGCCTCGAGGGTATCATCTCTCAACATCTCCCACTTGCACTCAGGCCCATTTATCACGGTATCTCATACCATTTTTTACACATAAGTTTTCCCGACTTCATGTGGTAGAGCCTTCATGAGTGGATCTGCTAAAACCGTCTACACTATAGACTTAAGGGTTTCTATGTTTAGACCAACCATTTGAATCTCATTCAAATAATTCATTTGGTCTTTCGGAATCCATAATATTTTAATTTACTTGGATCTTATCCAATTCATCGTACCTTACGATAATCATTTAAATTAGTTACTGGTCATTTCAAATGGCTCATATTTATTTCTAATAAAGTATCAAACTCTTTTGATCACTTTGTCAAAATATATGTTCCATCTCTTTGATGCCTTGCATGTAATTTATACGCTCCCACTGACCTTGAAAACTCTCTGGCTAATTCATATAAGTTGGTCCGTCTAAATCATATTTAGAAAAACGAACTTGTAAGTGAATGCTCCAATTTTCATGGTCAACTTAAGCGTTTACATCGAGTTTGGTCCGAGTAGTTCTGTACACATCTGCTGGTGGAAAACGGTTTCATTATAATCCGTTTTATAGGAATTAATATGGAAAAACCGTTCTCAACTAACATGATTGCACTTCACTATTATCCTTTCTGCACCAATCTTTCAACTTAAAGATTTACTTACAGAAAGTGAGGAAACATTTTCCTTGTGCACGTAAACTAAATTCCAAAATTTATTTACGCACACAGACCTATTCTGATTGCATCAAATTTTAAATCGGAGTTACTTCTCCGAATTTCATCCCGGAAGTTGACTAAGTCATCATCAGTTATGATGTCTAACTCGACTCTTCGTCTCACGAGATTCGAGTAATTATACAACTTCCTAATGTTTGATTTAATGAATATCTTATTGATAATGTCCTCATAAAACATTATCAAAACCTAGGCATTACTATCTGGGACTTAACCCAGAGGAAGGACTTAACTCAGAGTCACTTGTTATGGATCACACCGAGTCTAACTAAGTGTGATTCATACCATTCAACACACTGATGTGTTAACAGACTTGACCTGAGAGAAAATCACATTTTCTTTTAATTACACAAGATTTTATGTAGCTAAGTATTTAACCATTCGATCTAATCGAATCAGTTTAAATACTTTTGTCTTTTCGTTCTTTATTTTTCAGACTTGTGTTTCATCAAGAACACGTGTCTTAATAAAATATACGAATAACTTATTTTGGTTGATCTAGACTCGGGTACATCAGTATGTACCAGACTGAGTTCGACAACTCATTTTTCCACTGTCTTACAGATGGGTTTCGGCCAATTTTATCTAAGAGGATAAGACTCACAAGTGTCCGTAGACTTCATAATACGAGAGGTCAGACCCCTCTTTATGTGACTTGTGAAGCTTAGTCTCTCGATACGGCCTAGTCTATTTTACCATATAAGTTTGCTACCATCTTGTGTATTTATATATTAACATTTAATATATATATATATATAGTTATTACAAATTACTTAACACAAAACATTGCTTCCGAAGCAAGGTGACGACATTCGTCCAAAAATGTGTTAGACGTTTTTGTATAACTATTTATTTTGAAATCGTGACATCAAAATATATCACATTTTCATTTCCTCCTACTTATGCCTTTACTAATGATAAATTAAACTAACTTTCTCAATTGACTTTCCGGAGTGCCTTCTTCCTTTTCTAAATCACATTTAGATATTAATTAACCCAACATAAATAGCTATGCAAGCATCTTATGTATCCAAACGCTTGAGCTTTGCAATCTCGAGTTTAGCTCAAGAAGTTGCTTGTCTCAAGATCCGGTTGGGATACATAGTCTTGCACCGCTTATGCACTCGTATTCGACTCAAACGGTTTGATCGAATTTTCAAACTTTGCGGATCGGAATTGTTTGTCCATACAACCTTGAGGGTAGCTCGACAAGTTGTAGGGAGAAACATACTTCGAATATCCTATATGTTCAAGCTGCCTCATATAGAGAAGAGTGACATGTAGCTTTAATTTATTTGTTGGACCCAGAACTTAATGAAATCATATTTCTTAAGTCTGTTCTTTAGAAGGTCATTTAATGTCAACGAGAATATAGTTTAATTCCTTCAATTAGAATTTAACTTGATATTCAATCAATCAACTATTTGACCAGTTAACTTATTCCAATATTATATTTTGATTCCTTCGGTAAACATAGTCTTGCCCAAGTTTTTGCATATGTTCAATATTAAATATAGGTAGATTGGCTTTCATCTATCTATATCCTCCCACTATTTTTACGATCGTTTTAAAGCTTAATAACGAACGATTTAATCGAATTTTAAAAATTAGTGAAAGAGGGATCCAATCATCCCGAACCTCACAACCTTGAGGAGACTCAACAAGTTGATTGGTTCCATGACTGGTAGACTAACTCTTGGTCAATCACATCACATGTGATTCCCTGTCGATTTTTATACCCACAGTCACTTATGATCTTGAGGAGACTCAACAAATCATACTGACTGGTCTAGTCAGATCCTTGATTTCGTGTCCAGATTTGACTTAGATCGATACTCGAGGAGACCCGACGCATCGATTTGGGTCAAGTCTAGACTACATCACATGTATGTTGGAGTTTGTTCCTTAAAGAAAAAACAAGTCACAGCTTGAGGAGACTCAACAACTATAATTGTCTTCTTTGAGTTTCCAAGCTCCAAAATCAAGGAGGGATACGAATTAATCTTTAATAAGATTTATAATGCATTGACTAGATATAGTCCAGGGTGTCATACAATCATGATTCGCGACATTGCGGTCCAGCGGAACACAGCCAGGGAATTGACTAAGCCAGGATCACTGCCCCTTGTACTAGCAAGGGTTGACCCAGAACTCTTAGCCAAGCACATTGACTGGATCATGGTCCATTGAATGAAGCTTGTCATTTTTGTATGTGTGCCATAGACTAAACAGCTTTTATTAACAACTAATTAATCCTATCAACTAGTTGCATCCTTAAATTCAAAATTTTAGGATTTGTTTAATAACTTTTATTAAGTCCTTATCAACTATAAGGTTCACGTGCTATCCTAATCGTTATTAGGATTTTAATAAATTATTAACCAACGCTTAAAAGCGAAGTCCTTTAATGATTTAATAATAACAATTAAAATTAAAATTTTCATTAAACGGACTACCCTAATCAGGAATTAGGTCTTGAAGCATTGTTAATGTTTTATTAAGACATAGCATGTCATTAAAATTCAAGTAATAAATTTTAATCATTACTTAATGGCTAACCTAAAGGGTTGTCTTGTGTAAGGGACAAGATGAACTAGCCATTAAAATTACACTAATTTTATCGCATAAAAAGTGTACTACTATTTAACAATTAAATAGACTAAAGTTTATCGCATAAACAATATTAGACATTTTAAAATCAGTTTTAAAATTATCTTATAAATTTAAAACATCACTTTAAAATTTTTCCATGTTCAAAAATTTATCATATACAATTTTTAAACATCTAAAACATTTTAAACTTATCGCATAAATTTAAAGCCTTAAAATCAATTTTAAATTTATCACATAAATTTAAAACACCATTTTAAAATTTTTCCATGTTCAAAAATTTATCATATACAATTTTTAAACATCTAAAACAGTTTAAACTTATCGCATAAATTTAAAGCCTTAAAATCAATTTTAAATTTATCACATAAATTTAAAACACCATTTTAAATTTTTTCATGTTTAAAATTTTATCATATAAAATAATTAAACATCTCAAATTCTTTTAAAATCATTTTTAAAAAATATCTCATAAATTTTAAATCATTTTAAAAGATTCGAAGAAGAAAAAAATTATTTTAAAATTATCTCATAACTTTAAAACCATTTTTTAAAAGTATTTAAAAAGCATTTTAAGGTTTAATAAAATCGCAGTGCTAGATCGGCTACGCAAACCTTGCTCTGATACCACTGAAGGGTTTTGCGGGACCCTTAGGGCACAAAAACTCTAGTCCCGTCCTAAGTCGGACGGAACATAGACAGAAAAGAACAGCGGAAGAATAAAACTTATGTTAATCTAATTAACATGTAGTTAAAACATTTTTAACTTAGCCCTAAGGTCCAAGACCCTTAGCCAAGATCTATGCCAACTTGGGATGGATCTGACCATCCCAAGAAGGATCTAACCTACTGCGATTAAATTAAACTAATGCTAATTAAACACATACCCGGAATCTCAACCCTGGGGCAGGCGAGATGTTCCGCACCGTCTTCCGAGCTGCTCCCGTCCCACGCCGAGCCGCTCCTTGAACTGCTCCCCGAACTGCTCCTCAAACCGCTCCGCATCCCGAGGCGATCAATCCCATGTCGCCGAGCCAACCACGCACGGAAGAAAGTTTCACGCGAGTGAAACCTTCGCCTAGATTTCGGATCTGAATCTGAACTCCGTTGCGGCTTTGCTAGAGCCCTCAAGAGTAAGGCAGAAATTTATAGGGAGATAGAGAATATTATTTTAGCCTAGATCCGAGCGTGCTCCAACATTTACGAGAGCCGCTCAGATCTAGAGCTTGGGACGAGTTTTGAGGAGGAGAGCAGACCCCTATTTATATAGGCGGCGGACTCTCCCCTTTACTCAATATCCGATGTGGGACTAAAATAGAGGTTAATCAAATTCAATTTAGTTTGCACTTCACAAAGTACAAACTTCTGTGAATTTTAACTCCCTCACCGTTGAACTTCAGGATTGATACAACCTATCAATTCGAAGGGTGTTCAACGGTGAACGCATAGGAAAAAACCGTTCGTCTATCGGAGTTCGTTTGACCCTCCAATTGATTGTCCAAAGATCAACCCAAGGCTAGTTTTTCGCAAAAACTGAGCCGTCAAACAATTCTGCACAATAAGGGTTCAAAACCCTAGAGCTGGGGCCCACAAGTGGGCCCCAAGCGTTCAGCGTGCGCAGAAACCCACCTGGGCAAGGCCCAGGCCGCGCCTGGGCTTGCCCAGGCGCTGGGCAAGGCCCGCCTGGGCTTGCCCAGGCGGCCTGGGCAAGCCCAGGCCCGCGCCTGGGCCTTGCCCAGGCGGCCTGGGCAAGCCCAGGCCCGCGCCTGGGCCTTGCCCAGGCGGCCTGGGCAAGCCCAGGCCCGCGCCTGGGCCTTGCCCAGGCGCTGGGCAATGCCCAGGCCCCGCCTGGGCCTTGCCCAGGCCCCGCCTGGGCCAAGGCCCAGGCCGGCCTGGGCCACGCCCAGGCCCCGCCTGGGCCAAGGCCCAGGCCGGCCTGGGCCACGCCCAGGCCCCGCCTGGGCCAAGGCCCAGGCCCGCCTGGGCCACGCCCAGGCCCGCGCCTGGGCCTTGCCCAGGCGCTGGGTAAGCCCAGGCCGTGCCTGGGCCATGCCCAGGCCTGTGCCTGGGTTAGCCCAGGCCTGTGCCTGGGTTTACTGTATCTGTTGGGCCTGGCCAGCAGTCCAGACCCAGTCTGGCCTGATCTTGTCTTTTGGGCTGTTTTGGGCATAACTTTGGTATTTGGTGTCCGATTTGGACGCCGTTCGAACCTGGGTCTAGACCGGGACATTCCCGTCTTACCCGTGAAATTTTCCTTGCGTTTATTTTATTAAATATTGTATTAAACAATTTAATACACATTTAATCGCTTTTGCATCAAATGCAAAATAGTCCCTATCTAAGCTTAAAATATCATTTGCATCAAATACAAATGATCTGAGGGCATATATCCCTACAAAATGGGCCTCAGCGCAGGTAAGAGAAGTTAGGAGATAAGTATGCAATCGAACTCGAGGCAATTTATCTCTGTGTAAGTGTACAAACATCTTGTTCAAAATAACAGTAAGCTGTTTGGAAAGAATTTACCTAAGTTTAATAACAATGTAGTCTTCATTGAACTTAGGTATAGTCCTGAGACTTAATGCGAGGTCAAATATGTATAAAGATGTAGATCTCGATCATAGAGAAGTATTTGACCGATTGTAGCATAGGTCTAAAAATGTTCATGGTTATAGATGTTTCGAGAAAAGGATATCGAAACATCAGATAGACCATTGTGTCTTTGTCTTCACCATGGAGTGGTGACGATGATCTCATTGTCGTTCTACTTGGCAAAGTCGGAGACGAGACATAGGTTTTCATTGGAGAATGAGTTCACTGAACAACCCAACGAGAGTTATCATATGGTTATGATTGACTAATCTATCAATGATAACTCTTAGTGAAGATAGGTAAGTTGGTCTTTTCACTTGAGATTATTGTACAAACATGTGCGTGAATGGTGTCACTTAGATCACTGATCTAGCCTCGGAAAAGCCCCGGTGAAATTTTTTTGGTTGGGTGACATTTGAAGCTTGCGAGAAGAGTAATGACCAAGATAGGATTCGTCTCTCCCGGTCAATGGGAGTTAGTGTCATGGTGTTAGTTCGATCTTTTAGTGAAAACTCTGGCCAGAGTATGTTGGAAGAAGTCCAACAGTATTTGACTAAAGGTCGATGGAAACTAACCAAGTTCAAGGGTTGACAATTGACCATACCCTAGGCTTGACTAAGCGACATAGTTTTTATGAAATGACTATAATTGCGGTATTCATCACAGACACAGTCAGGGTGGTTGCGATAATACTCATGTCAATGAGTTAACCATATAATTATGATACCGAAACTGGGACGACACCTGCTGCTCGTGGTCTCTACTGTCTGGGGTTTCGAACCCTACCTGTAGTATAGTAGGGCTGTAGGGTCTCACACAGAGTGAGACTTTCATCAAGTAATTGGTAGAAATTAAGGAGAAAATGCATTTGATGCCAGGGATAGAAAACTGCAAAGAGTTTGCAGTTAGAACCTGCATTCGGGATAAATGATCCTGAGTGCAAGTGGGAGATGTTGGGGGATGTATGCCCTCAGTTCATTTATATTGGATGCAAATGGATTTTATAAGTTGCAAAGAGTTTGCAATATAAGTTAATAACATTAAAGATGTGGAAATTTTGCATAAGATGCAAAAGGAAAATTAAATGTGTCGTAAAATATTTATATACATATTTAAACGCATTGAAACGGTTACCTAGATGACGGGATTGTCCCGGTCTAAATGCAGGTTCAAACTGTTGGGGTTTTATGGACCCTCAGCTTCAAACTGTTGAGTTGACTCAACAAGTTGCTTAAATCTGCGATCGGTAGACGACTCTTCATCAATCACATCGAATGTGATTCCCTCATTGGTTTTTATCCCTGTTCACTTATGACCTTAAGTTGACTCAACAAATCATAAAGACTAGTCTAGTCGGACCCTTACTTTCGTGTCCAATCCTAACGTTCACCGGCACTCGGTTGATTCACGACACGACAGTTTGGGTTAAGTCGGACTACATTACATGTTTAATGGAATTAGTTTCCAAAAGATATTCATGTTACAGCTTGAGTTGACTCAACAACTATAACATGAAATCACTGGTTTCCAAATTCCAAAAGTACGGAGGGCTACAGCTAATCTTGAAAAAGATTTTAAACGT